>CM032452.1:93894581-93909581 GCA_019049505.1 Pachyrhynchus sulphureomaculatus | reverse complement strand
GTGTTACCGCCTCATTTGGACGTCCACTGCGTTCTGCATCATCAGTGTCTCTACGACCACGTTTGAAGTCAGCAAACCAACGTTTTATTGTTGTTTCTGATAGAGCGGAGTCCCCATAACATTTTTCAAGCCATTGCTTCGCTTGAACGGTATTTTTTTTTCCCATCAAGAAGCAGTGTAAAATTAAAACACGAAATTGTTTTTGATCCATTGTTTTGAAAATAACAAAAGTAGCGTCACTCTTAGCACAATAACTCACAAACTAATGAATAGAATATCATGAAATTTTAACAGCTGTCTTTTGAAGGTCAGTATTAACTGAAAAAAAGGTGACTGCAATAAAACTAGCGCCATCTATGTGTTAGGCCCGGGACTTTTCAACCCATGTGTTATATATATATATATATATATATATATATATATATATATATATATATATATATATATAAATATATATATATATATATATATATATATATATATATATATATATATAACTTACGGGTTTCTTGGAATTAGATCACTAAAACTATCTTGGATTTGTTATATATTTATTGACGTTTCGACCTTCGGAAGAGGTCTTCTGCAAAATTTGCTCTAAAAGATGATATTAGAAAAATTAAATATAAATAAGTAATTAATGTGTTTGTCATGTATTTCAGGGTTTAAACTATTTGTAGCTTTTCGTAGTTTTTAATTTAAAACACTTAACTGTATAAATTAATGAGGACCTTACCTTAGAACCTAGTTCATTGTATTGGGGTATTAATTTTAACTCACTGTCAAAAACACATTTTTACATTCTACAAACAACCACTTAACGTGAAGGACTTTATATGGCTGGTAGGTAGATACGGTTTAGGTTATTTACATCTGTTTTTTCGTCTATTGCAGTGGGTGTCGTCTGTATGTGTATAGATTCCAGTATCTCTCTTTTTTTGTATTTATTTCGGTTTTGACAATTTTAAAGTTTTTGAAATCAATAGTATGACTTTTAGTCATTTCATTATTTGTAAGAGCGGTACTGTTTTTTTTTTTGTCGTATTTATGACTTTTGATTCTATTTTCTAGGTATTGGCTTGTTTGTCCGACGTATATTCCTTCGCAGTTATTACATTTGAGTTCGTAGACTATGTTACTTTTTTTATTATTTGAGGTTTTGATTTTAAGCCTGGAAACATTGGATGAGAGCAGATTATATGATTTGTGACATAACCAAATTTTGTAGTCTCAAAAAGTTTTTCGAGTGGTTGGGATAGTTCATTTATAAACGGTAAAGCAATATATGTATTATGGTTGTTATTAGTTGGTTTTTAGTTATTATGGTAATATAAAAGTTATGTATTCGTTGTTTGAAGACTTTGTTTATAAGGTACATCGGATATTTATTAAGTGTTAATTCTTCTTTAGCTTTGGTTATTGCACTATCTCTGTATTCTGTGTCAGAAAGCTTGATTGCTCTATCTGCTAGACCTATGATTACAGATTTTTTTTGGGAATTCGGGTGTTGTAATTCGTAATTAAGATATCTAGAAGACCATGTATTTTTAATATACCATTCAGTTTTTATATTTTAATTAATCCGGTGTAAAGTTACATATAAGACATTTATCTTATTGTTGTCTTCTGTTTCGAATGTGAATTGAATATTCTTGTGGTATCCGTTGAATTTTTGTAGGATATAATTAATTTGGTTTTTAGGTATAGCAGTCAAACAATCATCAACGTATCTGTAAAAAATGGAATGTTGAAGTTCAATTTGGGTATGACATCAGTTTCTAAGTCTTCCATTACTAATTGTGCAATTACACTAGACAATTGATGAAAAGGTTACGGAAGGACAATTCAAAACCCGAAGTTGGCCAATGTCCGAATGCATGAAAAGTCAAAACTTTGCTCTTTCATGGCAACTGCAATGTCTATAAGGCGCGTACAATCCAAGCCACGACCGAAAGCTGTAGATTTACCAAGTAGCATTAATTTAGCTCCTTGCGACTTCTTGTTATTCAAACATCCGAACAAAGACCTCAGAGACCGAAGATTTTCCTCAAATAATGGGATGAGAAGAACTATTTTTGGATGGAATAAAATAACTGGACTAACTATATAAGTGTAGACGATGGGTATATAGAAATATATATTTTTTTAATCCCTGAGACTCTTTATAGCTAGGCGCTGCCGCTGATGTGAAAATATGTTCCTAGGGTTACAGTGGGTCAAGTAAAAATATATCTTTATCACTGCAAGATACTCGGCTTTATCTATTTCTGCGATAAATTACCATAGTTGCCTACAATTAACTGCGCTTTGCATTTGTTTGAAACCTTAAACACATCCGTTACAAGAATCAAGCTTACCAACAGTTATACAACTTAAAAAAAATTTCCAGCCATTTCGTAGCCATTTACTCCCTCTCGTATTTTCTTTATGCCAATTTTTACATTAATAAAATTATCTAAATATCATTGTCCTTACACAACAAGTTTTTAACAGAATTTAGTTACCGAGATTTTGTATTATCACTGAAATTTATAGCTAGATTCAATCTGTATTTAAACTTGGGCTCTTGTGTTATACTGCTAATACCTTGGCACTAACGGCCCTATTTGTTATGTGCTAACGCTTCAATGGATAATTCTATTACTTCTTGTAAGTTGCCGAGGATTATATATGAAATTGAGTCTTCTTATGGGATAGAAAGTTTTAGATAAAATCTATTCTAAAAATTTTTTTTTAGAAAATATTTTAACAAAAAGTAAAATTAAAATTTAACGTTAGTTCGGGTTAAATTTTACCTTAATAAAAAAAAATTGCTTTCAAAATATCCATAGGATTTATTGCATTTCTTTTTAGTGTTTCGTATGGAACGCTTGTGGGAATACTTCGATGTCCGTCTCGGTATCACACCCGATTTTTTCTGAAACTACTTGACACAGAAAGTTGAAGTTTGACACAAATATGGCCCAATCAGAGCCGTGTGACTTTTAAAGTTAAATTTGGAGTTCAGGTGTAAGCTTGCAGGGCTAAGTGAATTTTCTTTTTCTGCGGTCATCGAGTGGGGTGTCAGATAAAAGTTCGTGAAAATATGATGATATGATGTAATACTCGTGCAAATTTTTTTTCATATTACTTTAAAAAAGGCCAAAAATCGCTTCCTCCCAATTTAATACTCGATTTTAAATTGAGCTTTGTGCATTTATTGGCTTTTAGGTAGCTGAAAAGCTACAGCTATTATACATTATTGACTGCAGATTTAGGACGTGATTAGAGTCTTGTATTGGGAAAAATCAGAATGACAATAAAGAGACCTCAAAAAACAAGCCTAACAGTTTGCTAAACAAAGGCAAAGGTAGAAAGCCTACAAGACGAATCAATAAAAAATCTCTACCAGACAAGATTGGAGAACGAAATAAATAAAAACTCAGTGGTAGAGGAAAAAGACATAGAAGACAGTTGGAGAAAGATCAAGCATAACATATTGAATTTTCAGTGTATCAAAAATTATTTACAGAGATGGAGCCGTTGCCACTTATTACAAAAGAATAAAAAAGAAAAATGATCTTTCCTAAGAGGAACATAAACAAATTTATACTCTTTTCACTATAAGTTAATCAAAGCATTTTGAAACAGGCAGTTATGCCAGGGGTAACATATCAGTTTGAGATTACAACAGGATTTTTAACAAAAGACACAACAGTTACATCCAGAATTCAAAGTTTAATATTGTGTCGTGTAAATAAGACATGATGATCCTTTGAGTTCGAAAATTATCTAAAAGCGTGAGTACTAGTAGAAAGTTTATCGACCCTGCTGTAGAGTGGTTTTTCATTAATTTTGGGTATAGATCATTTGCGGCATTCAAAAAAATATGACTCAAGACGCTAACAGTTCACTTAACTCGGATTAGTCGGATTCTGTGACAATAACTTTTTAAGATGAGCAGGGTAATATGCATGGACAAATTTGAGTTCTACAATCGTTGTAATAAATCTTCTGAATACGTTCAATTGACTGTTCTTGATAGATCCGAGACACATATGTATTATTACTTCTTCTAGAGTTTTTCATCCACACTCAGTCCAGTAAGAACGGGTCGCTTATAACTTATAGTATATTAAAGAAATTCTTTTTTTTTTGAGGTTATTGTTGGCACCCCTGCAAATAATGCTTTGTGGAAATCCTTCTTCTTCTTCTTCTTTCTAGGACAAGATTCTGTTCTTTAACATAGCATATAGGTCTCGGTGGATGTTGGGTGCCAGCTATCTTTCCACCTTTTCGGGGGTCTTCCCGATGATCGTTTTCTATCTGGCTTTCCAATCATGACTTGTTTGGCTAGTCTGTCGCAGTTCATGCGTTGGACGTGGTTTCGCCACTGTCTTCTCTTGTCTCTAGCAAATTTTACCACATCTTCCACTTTGCATTCCTCTCGTATTGTCATGTTCCTGATTCTATCTCTTAGCATTCTGCCCGTCACGTTTTCATTTCGGTTGTTCTGATTATCTGTTGGTTTTTTGTGTTTCCCTTCTTGTTTCTGCACCATAAGTTAAAATGGGTCTTACACATGTTTTTTAGACTCGAGTCTTGCTCTCCATCGTCATGTATTTATTCCACCATATTACGTCTTTTAGTTGTCCCGGTACCATGGCGGCCTTAAGTGCTTGATTTCGTACTTCTTCTGTCATTTCTCTGTTACTGGTTATGTTAGCCCCTAGGTACTTAAAATTTTTTACCTGCTCATCTATTTTTGCATCCACCATCAGTTTACATCTCATTGGCTCTTTGGTGAAGACCACTGCTTTAGTCTTTTCTACAGATATTTTCATATTGTACTTTTAGCGGATGTATTCAATCTAAAAAGCATTCTCTGCAGATTATCCTCTCTGTCTGCTCTTAGGGCCACATCATCAGCGAAGCATATTATTTGGCTCGTTGTATTTCCTATTTTGTATCCGATATCTAGGTTCTATATGTATGTAATTATTTCGTCCATTATAATATTAAATAATGTTTGACTCAGCCTGTCCTCTTGTCGTATACCTCCTGTCACTGGAATTTCTTCTGTTATTTGGTTGTTGACTTTCAGTGTTACGGTGTTTTTTAGGTTCAGTTCTTCTATTGTTTTGGTTATTGCTCCGTCCATTCCAGGTCCTCTTAAGATTTTTAGTACGTGACATAGTTTCACTCTGTCGAAAGCTTGAATAAAATCCATAAAGCATGTAAATAGAGGTTTGTCGAATTCAATGGCTTTCTCTATTTATTGTCTGATGATAAATATGCTGTCTATAGTGGAACGGTTATTGCGAAACCCTTGTTCCTCAGAAAAACCTAGGGTGTCTACTATTCGTTGAGACAGTACTTTTGTTAGTAGCTTAACAGTACTACATAACAGGCTGATCCCCCTGTAGTTGGTTGGATCTTTTTTTGTTCTTCTTTTGTGTGTGGGAGTTGATATACTTTTCCTTCATTCGTTGGTTACTGTTGCTTTCTGGAGGATCTTTTGGAACAGGATTGTTATTTCTTTGATTAGTCCCGTACCTCCGTATTTGATCATTTCATTGGAGATGTTATCGATACCTGGGGCTTTCCTGTTCTTTAATTTCCTAATTGTTTTCTCCACTTCTTCGTAGCTGATGTTGTTGGTTAATTGTAGTTCTCTGTCTATATGTTCTGTTTGTTGGCAGAGGTTTTTGAAGTGGTTTATCCATTGTTTCGTTTCTATTGGATTCAGTTGTAGGTATTCATTTATTGGTTTCTTTCTATTCCTGAGTATGTTCCATATTTTCCGTTGGCTGCCATATAGGTCGTGTTCCATGTCTTTGGTGTAACATTCCCAGTATTTTTCTTTAACATTTGTATTTGGTTATTTATTCGGTTTCTCACTACTTTGTATTGTATACTTTCCTTTTTGCATTTGCCAATATTTTTACTTCTTCTATAAACCATGGTTTATTGTGGCGTTGACTTTTCGTGTTCGTGTTCCTGTGGCTTTGTCTGTACTTTCTCGTATATTTTTTCTCAGTTTCTTCCATGCTTTCTCCACGCTGTCGGTGTCTTTGATGCTGTTAGCGTATATCTTTTGTGAAAGTCTTGCTTGAAGTAGTTGTTGGATGCTAATGTGTGAGAGCAATTCTGTGTCGTATTTTGACAATCCATATTTTTAGCTAAATAATACAAACTGAATATTCATGACTCCAAGCTTATGCTGTGTATCTAGTGGAATCAGCTGGGTGTAGTGTATTCTGAGCTGCTCCAGTCCAACGAAACTATTATAGCCTTAAAAGATGAGTCGTTCTTTCAATGTGCTGTCACAAAGATGGTAGAAAGTAGTGGCAGCGATGGGTAATACTCTGAATAATCAATTTGTAACCACTTTTTAGTGTTCCGTACGGAACACTTATAAGATCACTTCGGTGTCTGTCTGTCTGTCTGTCACACCCGATTTTCTCCGAAACTATTTGTGATAGAAACTTGAAATTTGGTAATAATATAGGCATTGATGGCCTCATCAGAGCCATGTAGTTTTGAAAGTTAAATTTTGACTTAAGGGGTTAATTTTGGGGAGTGAATTCGAAAGTGAAAAAAATTTTTTTTTGCTAGGTCATCGAGTGTGGTGTCAAATGAAAGGTTGTGAAAACACGAGTAAAAAATGTATATATAATGTAATACTTGCGCGCACTTTTCTTTGAATTATTTTCAAAAAATCGCGAAATATCGCTGTCCCGCGCCTTATCTCGAAAAGTACTTATCAAAAGTTTTGAAAAAATCCTGGTATATTCTTCACGGGGGGTAGATTGAACTAAAATTATCACGAGTGCGTTACCTTTAATAATTTATCTGGTATATAAAAAAAACAAAAATTTCAAGGTCATCAGATTTCAGTAAAGATTGGAAACAAACTTTGTTGAAAACTCATTTGGGGTCTGTTTTGTGAAGTCACTGATCATTTTATACCACCGTAACATAAATTTTGACTTAAGGGGTTCGTTTTAAGGGGTGAAATCGGAAGTGAAAAAAAAAATTTCTACTAGGTCATCGAGTGTGGTGTCAAATGAAAGCTTGTGAAAACACGAGTAAAAAATATATATATAATGTAATACTTGCGCACACTTTTCTTCGTATTACTTTTTAAAAATAGCGAAAAATCGCTGTCCCCTACCTTATCTCGAAAAGTACTGATCAAAAAATTTTGAAAGAATTCTGGAATATTCTCCACGGGGTATAGATTGAACGAAAATTATCACGAGTGCATTACCTTTAATAATTTATTTGGTATATAAAAAAAAAAACAAAATTTCAAGGTCCAGTTTTCAGTAAAGATTGGAAACAAACTTTGTTAAAAACTCATTTGGGCTGTGTTTTGTGAAGTCACTGATCATTTCATACCATCCTAAAAAAAATTTTTATTTTAAAAACAATCAACGTACGGAACACTAATTGTGCAAGTTCAACTTGCACTTGACGGGTTTTTTTACAATAAAGAGATATTTCTACTATCAACTAAAACAAAAAAAACTTAAAATGTTGGCGAATAAAAATAAAACGTAATAAAATACGTATAAATGGATATACGATTTTCGGCTAGGCAAGCGATGTCTATTTCAACCCCTTTCCAACTTAAACCCATCCTTGAGTAAAACACCATTTGTTAAAATACGGGTATGAAAAATAACACATCGACCTACTCCTAAACGAGCCTAAGTTTTACCTGCTATAGCGGAAAACTTGTGTATTTATTACAGCCTTGATGAAGCATTTTCAAAGAGATATGGCTAATAAATAATGCTTTATGGGTAATTTTATATGAAATATTGGAGGTAAGTCAGACGAAGCACTACTGCTTTATCGGTATAATCAGTTATTATAGCTTTTGTAGATTCTGATGAAAATTAATATTTTCATTTGAAGTAGAAGTTTATTGCGTAAACAACACTCTAATGTTCCACTATTATTATTTATTTTATTTATTTATTTATTTACGGGACAGGCCCATAAACTCATAAAGATAAAATACAAAAGTTTACATATATAAATGACACTTAAAACTACTTAAATTAGAGGCTAAAACTAAGAAATTCAGAAAATAACCCCGATCTGCCTCTTAAACAGAGACAAGGAGCTGGAGAACAAGTCTAGTGATGGGCAGTTATTTACAATGCCCATAGATCTTGTCATGAAGGTATTAGCTCCGTGGGTTGTCTTATGATAAGGTTTGAAGAAGGACAACGTCGATCTAGTATGTCTAGATGGTGCATACAAGTTAATCTGAGATAAAAGTTCTGGACAATTTACAATGGAATTTAAAATTTTAAAGAACATTACAAGATCCCGCTGAACTCTCCGGTTAGACAGAGTATTCAAGTTTAATATAGATGTCATTTTTGAATAACTAAGAGAATCATTGTTAAAAAATTTAAAATTAATATCAGGAAGCAGGAAGATCCACACAGACTTCTCACTGACACAAATCCTAGAAAAGAAAAGCGCATTTGATCAGGAAGTCCATGTCTTTTTTGTTGATTTAAAAAAGGCCTACGACAGCGTGCATCTAATGAGATTGTGAGAAATACTACAACAGAGTAATGTAAGCACCAAAATAATTAAAGCCGTATAATCCTTATACCAAGACGCAAGCAGTAGTGTGAAAACCAAATATGGTATAACAACAGGGTTCCAGGTCACAAAGGGTCTTAAACAGGGCTGCTGTATATCCCCAACGCTATTTAAAATCTATTTGGAGAGTGCACTGAAGAACTGAAAAAGGAAATGCAGCAGTATGGGATTACCACTGGGTGACGATACTACATTGTACACGCTATCATTCGCAGACGACCAAGTAGTAGTCACTCAGGACATCGATGATATGGAATACATGACACGGAAACTTATGGAGGAATATGAAAAATGGGGCCTAGAAGTCAATATTAAAAAGTACATGTGCGTCGGAGGACAACAGCAGGACTTGAAACTGGCCACAGGACACACAATCAAACACTGTGGCAGTTATAAGTATTTGGGAACGAGAATATCTAGAGACGGAACACTGGAAGAAGCAATATTCGAGTGGAATATCCAAGGAAGAAAAGCAATTGCAATGCTTAATAGTATACTATGAGACAAAAACATAACCATTGAAAATGAGAAGAGAATTTACAACTCAATAGTGAAAAGTATAATAACTTACAGCTCCCAGGTGTGGCAATTGAAGGAAAGAACAGAAAAAATACTAAAAGCTACAGAAATGGATTTCTGGAGACGAGCAGCTAGAAAATCCAGAAAAGACCCAATACCAAATGACACGATAAGACGAGCTTTAGAAATAAAGCACGATATAGTGGACGAAATCAGAACCCAATAGTTGGTATGGTACGGACATGTGCAGAGAATGTCACAAGACCGACTAACTAAAAAGAATTTAAATTGCAACCCTCATGGAAAAAGAAAGCGAGGAAGACCACGCCAAAGCTGGAGAGCAGGAATCAACAAGAAAGTACTAGAGAGAGATCTGGAGGAGGAGGGATGGAGAAAAACCGGGAGGAGTGGAAATTAGGCATCGGAAGATGGAAGACGTTATAAAAAACCGATTGATATATATATATATATATATATATATATATATATATATAATATATATATATATATATATATATATATATAATTAATATGACGTAGAAATTTACTCTGAACAAGCTCCAAGCTCCTAGTATGGCAAGCAAAAGGTGGGTTCCACATACATGAGCAATATTCCAAGAGAAGCCTAACCAACAAGCAGTGCAGTATTTTTATTGAGGTAATGGATGAAAATTCTGATGAGCAACGCCTAATGAACCCAAGCATCCTCAGAGACCTAGACGTTACCTCGATTATATGAGGAATAAAATTCAGTGCCGAATCAAATCTAACCCTCAGATCCCTAACATTAACCACGGACACGAAAGAAGTCCCATTTATGCTGTGATAAAAAAACAATGGATTGCGCGATCTCAAGAAAGACATAAAGAAGCATTTAGAAGTATTTAAAACCATACCGTTTAACTGACACCAGACACTAAGTCTATCCAAATCACCCTGCACACACAATCCTCAATCGATCCAACCGCCGTATACAACGTCAAATCATCAGCAAAAAGCAAGAACCTGGAAGACCGAAAGCAGTCGGCTACATCATTTAAGAACAGGTTAAACAGAGGCCCCATATGGGAGCCTTGAGGCACTCCCGAGGGCACAGCAATGTTGACAGACTTAAAATTATTAGCTCGAACCACCCGAACTCTGCCACACAAATAACTCCTAATCCAGCCCAACAGTGGACCCGATATGCCACAGTTATTGAGCTTCTTAAGAAGAACTCCATGGTTGACCCTATCATAGGCCTTAGAGAAATCGGTATAGATGGAATGTACCTCAGGTCCACTCTCTAAGGTCCTCGACAGGTAGTCCGTATAGGAAATCAAGTTCAATTCAGCAGACTTGCCTCTCTGAAAACCAAACTGTTCATCTATTATAGATGGTCCCAGGTTAGATGCCAATACTTTAGTTACTAGGTTTTCAAATAATTTAGAAACAGTACTCAAAATACTTATTGGCCTATAGTTTGCGATATCTGCCCTGTCCCCTGACTTGAATACTGAGGTGACAAAACTGGTTCTTCCAATACTCAGGAAAGTAACCCTCCTCCAATGACCGGTTAAACAACATGCATAATGGTCGCGATAATATGAAACTACATACCTTTAGTAATCCAGGAGGTAAACCATCAGGACCAAACCCCTTTCTGTGATTCAACCTCGAGAGCTCCTCGTAAATTTCAGAGATTGAAATCTTAAATTTGAAGATATTATGAATATTAGTAGAGGGTAAGGTCATCAGAGTAAACAGAGCCGAAGTAACTTGCAAAAAGATTAGCCACATCAATGCCCATGTCCACAGATTATTCATTATAAAAAACATCCTAGGAGGAAGGTCATTTGTGCCACGCTGTGCGCCAAGGCAGTTAGTCAAAATTTTACCAAATCCACCATACCACCACTCACACACGGCCAGATAATTCCATTGCAACCACACCTGTTGAGAGAGCGAAACTTGTTGGCTGAACTCTTTGCTTCACATTCTACTGTCGATTTCCAAGGAAAAACACCACCTACTATTCCCATATTGCAGTCAAGGATGCCCGACGTTGTCTTCAGACAGCGCATCATAAAGCGTATTTTAATGAAGCTAGACACCAAGAAGGCTTCTGGCGCTGACGGAATACCTGCCATAGTTCTCAAAAACTGTGCAAGGGAACTAACACCAGTTTTCTGTAGACTTTTTAACCTATCCTACAGAAAGGGAATATTTCCGTCCTGCTGGAAATGTGCCACGGTTCAGCCGATACCTAAAAAGGTAAGAAGACCTTGCCAAATAACTACCGACCAGTTGCACTGCTTTCAATAATATCGAAAGTTATGGAAAAGGTTATCGATGAGCATCTTCTAAAATATCTTGAACGATTCAATATTATTAGCGATCACCAATATGGTTTTCGTAAACATAGATCAACAGGAGATCTTCTGACTTATGTAACACAGGTTTGGAACAACGCAATTGAACACTTTGGAGAATCTCGAGCGGTTGCTCTTGACATATCCAAGGCATTCGACCGTGTTTGGCACGATGGACTGTTGGCTAAGTTACGCTCTTGTGGCATATCTGAAAGGTTCTGTTTGTGGCTCTTATGTTTCCTCAGAGAGCGTTCTTTACGAGTGGCGGTCGACGGATTTCTTTCTAACACCCTTACGTCGGTGTGCCCCAGGGCTCCATACTGTCTCCTACTCTCTTTCTCATTTACATTAACGATCTGCTGGATAAGACCGGGAATCCAATCTATAGCTTTGCAGATGACAGTACGCTTGTCTCTTCATTTACCTTGAACGCTCGGACATCGGCTGCTCAGGCGAATATCCGCAGACAGCAGGAGGTCGTTCAACTTAACAAAGACCTGGAAGAAATTTTATCTTGGGGTGACAGTAACCAAGTGGAATTTAACGCTACAAAAACCCAAGCGGCAGTTTTTTTCTAAAAAAGTTAACGTTGCTGAACCCGACATAGTTATGTCGGGGCACTCCATTCCCCTAGCATCGTCGCTCAATTTGTTAGGCGTTAGTTTGGAGCAAATATGTCTTGGCATGAACATGTTGCAGGCATAGCAAGGAGAGCTTCTCAAAAGTTGGGAATATTATTTAGAACCAGAAAGCTTTACACCCCACAGCAACTGTTAATTCTTTACAAAGCCCAAATTCGACCAACTATGGAATACTGCTCCCACGTTTGGGGCTCCGCTCCCAAACATACACTGCATTTGTTGGATTCTGTTCAGAGAAGAGCGGTCCGTCTGATTGGGGACCCGGAATTGACCGGCGGCCTTGATTCGCTGGAACATCGAAGAATCGTATTTTCATGGAAAGTGTTCGAAGGATGTAGCCGCTTAATTCCTCCCAAAGCGGTGCATGTTAGAAATACACGTCGCGCTGGTGCTTCGCATCCGTATGAGGTTCAGCTTGTTACTCCGCGTACAACGCTTTTCAAGCAATCTTTATATGGAGAACGTCATCCCTTTGGAATAATTTGCCCAGCGTTGTGTTTCCCACCGAGTACAATTTACAGCGATTCAGGAACAACGTGAATCGCTTTTTCCGCACTCGTGCCGCTCCTGGAGTGCTTTAGGGACTTCCCTGCAGCACGTGTGCTAGACCCATAAAAAAAAAAAAAAAAAAAAAAAAAACAAAGTCCCAAAAGCTTTTCACGTTAGAGAGTTCAATGTTGAAGATATAGTCAACATGGCACCTACGTGATAGATTCTTACACTGTGATCTTAAAGCAGAGAAGTAATAATAGTCCTATGTGACAATCAATATTATAGATGGTTTGCTACTACGTATTCCCTGGATTTATATATCAAATAATGAAGTTTTACTAAGAGTCGTTGTGACAAAGAATTTGAAATCACCAAGGAATGTTTAATTAAAACTACAAATAAAAAATGTAATTTGTAAAATGACTCTCTACTTTTACAATGAGGTATTGTCAAATATTATATTAGTCAAAATGGCCATTTTTATTTTTATTTTGCATCTCAGAAATGTTCGTCATTCTAACACGTAAGCTGAAAAGTTTTTGGTCTGACACATAAATGTCGCCTTTTTCAAAAATCCCATATGATTTTTAGGAAGTACTAACCTTCAAATGATACGTGACAAAATTTCATTACATTTCGACGATTAGTTTACAAGTTACAGTGGTTTTAGTAACGCTACTTTTTATATTTTCATAACGATGGAAAAAAATCGAATTTCGTGTGTTGATTAAAGATTGTTTTTTAATGGGAAAAAATACGTTTTACGCAAAGCAATGGCTTAATAAGTGTTACGGGAACTCTGCCCCTGGAAAATCGCTCATCATTTACTGGTACTCTGAATTTAAACCCGGTCGTACAGATACAAATAATGCTGAACGCTCTGGACGCCCAAATGAGTGGTTACACCAGAAAACATAAAAAATCTACAAAATTATTTTGGATGACCGTAAATTGAAATTGCGTGAGATAGCTGACACCCTAAAGATATCAAAAGAACGGGTTAATCATATTTTGCATGAACATTTTGGGCATGAGGCAGCTCTGTTCGAAATGGGTACCGCATTTGCTGCAGTAGAACAAAATTTGCAGCAGTGGGATGTAAATTCTGTAGAATACCTGAATAATGCTCTTGTTAAGGCAATAAAGGATGCAATAGATAACTATTCTCCAAAACAACCCAAAAAATTGGAAAAACTAAGGGAACCAACAAAGAAATTATTAAAGAAGCCAAGAGGAACAGCTAGCGGCAATTCACAAGATCATAGAGCTCTTAACAAAGCAGTATCAACGTCCATAGGAAGAGGTACTAGAAAGTTTAACACCGAACAAGTAACAAAAGTAATAGAGGGAATAAAAATCTAAAAGTTTTGAGATCCAAATTATCTACGGGAACAAAAATTATACAAAAACTAAAGAACGGAGATGGAAGTGTGATAATGGATAGGGAAGAGATTATGAATATTGTTAAAACGTTTTTATAAACAACTTTATAAAAACACTAATAACGACACAACGTTTGAGTTCCTACATAATCAAAATCAACGTTCAGAGGATATTACCGAAATAACAGAAGATTAGATCATACAAGTCTTGAGTGAGATGAAAAATAATAAGTCTTCAGGTGAGGATGGTGTTGTGGTTGAAGCCATAAAGCTGGCTGGACCTAATGTCATCAGGATCCTCACATACTGTTTAAGCTATGTCTTACTAAGTCTACAACACCAACGCAGTAGAGCATGTTTATAAGACGTTCACAAAATATTGACAAGACGTCTGATCTCAAACCTGAACTTCTACCAAACACCCGATCAAGCTAGATTCCGAGCTATGATGTCAATGATCACCTTTTGACTGTTAAGTTAATTGTGGAACAGTGTGTCGAATATAAACAGGTCTTTAATATTAATCTTCGTGGATTACGAGAAGGCCTTCGATTCAGTGAACCAGGATATGCTGTTTAAGGCTCTTCCTGAATGCCGTATAGATTTAAGGTACATCGAAATCCTAAGACATATCTATGTCTATGTCAGGCAATATCAACAGTTAAATTTACAAAATAACTATCCAAGTGCCGAAATTGCCATCCTGGGCGACTTTAATGTCCACAATATCAACTGGCTCAAATATTCAAATACTACCGACGAACAAGGTCGTGAAGCTGAATCATTCTCAATCAGTTATGGCTTAACTCAGCTTATTGACGAACCAACACGGATCCCTGATCGAGACGGGGAGTTCGCCAGTTTTCTTGATCTGTTTTTTAACCACCAAGTCGGAGATTTACACGGTCACCGTAAATCCGCCGTTAGGTTCTTCCGACCATAAACTGCTTTCGATATCGAGTATCCTGCCAATCAGTGACAGAGAGGCGCCTAGGCCGCGCAAAT